>CM061921.1:181685644-181718937 GCA_031002005.1 Vandiemenella viatica | reverse complement strand
CCCACATCGGCCTAGAAGGAAACGAACAGGTGGACCAGCTGGCGAAGAGAGCATGCGGGGAAGGCAGTGCCTATCCGTTTGTAACTGTGAGGGACCTAATGACAATCGCAAAAAAAGATGCAAGAGTATCATGGAACAGAGAGTGGGAGGAGTCACAACTGGTCAAAGGTAAAACTACGGACAGATCCACGCCGTCATCCCTAAACAGCATTGGCACCATCAACTCAAGATCACAAGAAAGGCTATCGTAACCATCTCCAGACTAAAGTTCAACCATGGCTGCTTCCCCGCACACCTGAACAGAATAAACATAGCGCAAAGACCCTTATGCGGATGCGACGAGACGAGCATAGGGGACATGGACCATATCCTGTTCGGCTGCAAGAACAGATACAACAACACCACAGATCTAATAGAACAACTTGCAAAACTAGGTCACGGCCAACCAACAAAAGCGTCACACCTCCTTGCGACCGACGACGCCAGGATCTACACACTGCTATGCAGATTTCTAGAAAAAACTCTGAGATGGACATATGAACTTACAGATGCCTATGAACATTAGAGTTTCCAACTATTGAGAGTTATCTTGTAACTGAAATTATGTACTTAACAATGTTGTATGGCAATAGTGATCATGTACTATATGTGATAGATACTTAGGAATTGTGTTATGGAAATATTTCTAAAATAATACTCATAAGCTGTATTATGGCTGTATGGCTGTATGGCCCATTGCCAATAACAAATAAAAAAAAAATAATGCCGTATCGCCGTCTCGTATCTTCACCAACTTCATCGCCGTACAGCATTACTTCTGTATACTTAGCCTATTTTACAAAAAAATTTTTTCCAGTTACGTTAATATAAAGCAAATGAGCATGTAGCTCAGCAAACTTAAAATCTATGTACAGCATTTCTTCTGTACACTTTATTTTAAAAAATTGTCATACAAAGCAATTCAGCAGCACCTCCCAGCAGCCAATGAAAAAATAAATACACGAAAAAGATTTTTTTATTGACTCTAGTCAAAATATTAACAGCAGCCTATTTATATTTTATGCAGCGTCCTAACTTATGTACATATTTACAACATTGATAAACTGAGAAGTAGATACAAAAATATTTACAGTCCTAACTTATCTACATATTTACAACATTGATTTTTTATGTAGATACCAAAATATTTACTAGTGTACATATTTACAAACTAGATACGGATAAACGGTATATTTCCTCTTCACTCACACACTATATACACTTTAACACACAAACATTCACTAGGTACAGATTTGTGCCCCCACGGGAGGGTCTCTACCCGTCGGGGAAAATATACCGCTTATCATCCGTTCTAGACAGACCCAGTTTGGAGATTTTAACGGTATTTACAACATGGAGGTCTGATGAAATTCTGTGTTGAATGTGGTAGCGAGGGGTTTCTCCATGGAGGCAATTGATGTAATCCTCAATTGTGAGTTTTCTGGTGACGGAACCGGCCAAACCTTTAGCCCGTCTACAGGTTTGGTCGGTTTCAAGCCGGAATGCGTACATTTTTGCCCGTAACCCAGCAAACTCCGAAACCAGGGTGCCATTCGCCTCGTCCTTCATAACACCGACAACCTTTTCATTATAGGGTTCTATCCTGAAACGGTTGTCGGTGCTATATCCGGACGTATCGAATTCCTCCCTGTTACGAAGCATCACTTCATATGGATCACAGTCCCTCACTAAGTAAATGAAGCTGTCTGTGTCCATGTAAAGTAATTTAGGGCATCTAAACTGAGGAATGGCGAATTCGTAATGAAAACGGTACATCCTCAGTTTAGAAAGGTCAAGAATGCACATCCCGACATATACTGGCTTATTGAAAGAATCCTAACTTTCGCCTTCTCCACGGCCACAAAGTCCTCATTGAAAATAGTTGCCCGTTTGAAGTGTGGTGAAGCGATATGTTTGCGGGCACCGCGGCGGCCCGCCCAGCTAGTACACAATTTCACGTCGCGGTGTTTTCTAATGTTCTCCATAGTTTTGCCGAATATTGAATTGTTCATTAATTTATAAAAATCTCTCTCGAAATCTGTTTTGGCGTCACGGCGAGAACGCGTATTGAGAGATATGTACTCCTTCAACCACGGTGACTGGTTGAAAGATATCACGCGATGAATTTTAGTCACTTCCAACCCCAAGCCTACACATTGCTGGAGGACTCGGTAATGGAGAACATACCGTACCTTATCTTCCAGTGTGGTCATTAGCTTGGGGAGGGTGGAACCTGCAGGAGCTTTGTGGTCTGGACAGGGCGGTAGGTCTGCTAGAACGTCGTGTTTATCCTGAGGAATCGTAAGGTCTACCTCCAACACGAATCCCCTAGGTGAGTCATCTGCAACGTTCATAAAATCTATGCTAGCAATCTGCTTAGCTGTTAGCCATTGAAACCCACCAGAGGGCAGATACTCCGACATGGCCCAGCCGTACAGATTGTTTACGTCGAAGTACATTATAAAATCTTCTGGCGCCTCGCGGTTGTACTCCGGCATGTACCTGTTATTTGCCTTGGCATACCTGTGCACGCACTGGCAAATACCTCCGCGAATTCCTCGTTCGAAAAGGAGCAGCATGTCGACATCTGTCAGAAGGTCCAGTTCGACACGCGTGCTCCTTAACATAGCCTGCCACGAAAGGCCTGGGGAAGTGAAATAGTGGGCGGGGTCCAGGGTGTATTTCCCCAAACATACATCCCTAAATTTCTCAAACAGATCTGCAAGTAGCCGTACATCTGTGCCCATGTACAGACTTGCATATTCTTCTAAATCCTTGATCTGGAACGTCCGCCACACTTGTGTCGCGTGCTCGTAATCTTCATCAGAAATTTCTGACTCCGACAACGAACTATAAAATTTTGACTTTGGAGGAAGCGTGGCCTCGGTGAGCTTGTCCCACGAATCCATGTACTCGTAGGGGAAGACACCCTTGCGTTTAACTAATTGGAACTTCTCGGGATCGGTGAAATAAGCACTGGTAATGCTCATGTCACCGTCGTCAAGGGTTCCAACCAGTTTGTCTAATGGGGCCTGCATGAAACGGTACGAGTCCAGAAATCTTAAAGTGATTGAAGTATATGCAACCTTTTTAGAAAAAGAAATATATCGTTCTGTGTTTATGGGAAGCACATCCATCCCATCACCGTCGAGGTCGGATAAAGCCATAACTATAAAGTGAGCGTCATACCCAGAAAGGTTGTGAAAGAAAATGGGTAAGTACGTTGGATTTTTAAACTGCAAATTGCAGTCATTATGTGCAGCCCCCCTAAATTTACCTGTGATATGGCAATGATCGCGGACCTTGACAGTCCCCGGTTCAATGTCTTTCTCACAGATATGGCACACCGTAGCAGAAACAAACTTTGCTTCTTGCTCATCTGTCATTACAAGAGGAATATCTTGACTTCCTTGGCAAGCACAACAAGTTGTTCCACAAGCCATTTCTCGGGATTTACGCCCGAGTAGGAGTCGAAACGCGACAGACTAGGCACGTCTGGACAAACGACCTGGTATGCGGCAGCGAAAGGGACATGTTTCTGGACTCTAGTAGAGTGAGAGGCGTTGGGTGGAGGACTGCATGAATCATAAGGCTCTAATAAACTTTCAAAGTCCGCGTAAACGACAACGGGTACACGCTGTTGGTGCACAAAATCCTTAAACTTTAAGGTTTTATAGTCGTCGCCGGGTAAATCAACTCTTACTGGTTTAACCCTTGAGCAATCGATTTCATGGCGTTCCAAGACATCTTTGCTACTGAAATGTTGCAGACATCTGTCACAAATAAACATTGCACCATTATGCTTGGATAACGAAGAATTAACTAGCCGCGACAAGTAGTGAATCCAACAATAATGGAATTTTCCAGTACCGTCAGTAATCATCAACATGTTTATGTGTTTACCCGCGTTTGTCTGCAGTGTGATGGAGGGCCCGGAAACTACATGTTTACCATTATCTACATCCAGGACCGAACACATTACTGAATAGTCTGGATTTTGCCTCTCGAATTGGAAATGTCTGAGAGTTTTACCGGAAACTCAATACCTGAAAAATCGAAGGTGTATTCTGACCTATATTCTGATATAGGCGTACTTTTTCAGGGTGTTGATTTAGCGCCTTTAAGTGAAAAGCAAGAAGGGACCATAGAAAGCATAAGTCATCGTCTTTGTTTTCCACAATGACAACGGCTTTCTTACTAGAGATATCAGCTGGCAGAGCAACATACGAAGACCCACGATAGAAAGGTTCGAATTTAGAAATGTTGATGTCGAGGGACATGATTCTATCGAGAGTTTTTTCCGCTGTCCCTTTCTTGAAACTCACACAATTTTACATTGAGCCCCAACTGCACATAGTTTTTATACCAATCAGACAGGGATGTGCTGCGCGTGACTTCACGGATTTTAGTAAAAAAAAACACATACGGGCGGTTTCGAAAGCGGTTTCCTTCTGAATTTTGTATGTTGTAATCAGCCCCACCTGAACTTTTACGGACGGGGAGGACTGACTATCAACAATTTCGCGAAGTTTTTCAGTTAAAAGATCATGGCAAGCATCAATGTATTTAATAGGATCAATATAATTTAATGAATTTAGAATGGTACCGGAATAGATTCTACTTTCAAAGCACTTTCCCGTTCTTCAAGGATCAAGCGCGCTCCTGGCAACTCACCCCCTGTTGCTGCATCGTTGTGGCTGCTAGACGGTAATGAACTATCACTAAGAGCTGCTGGGAGACTGCTGCTGCTGCTGGATGCCGTGGTCGGCTGCCATGTCGATGTGCTAGCGACAGTCTGGCGTGGCGCCGGAGTCGGCCGCCACGATGACGTGCTAGTGACAGGCTGGTGTGAAGCTGGGGTCGACCGCCACGATGACGTGGTAGCGACAGGCTGGTGTGAAGCAGGGGTCGGCTGCCATGTCGATGTGCTAGCACCGGGCTGGTGTGATGCCGGGGTCGGCCGCCACGATGACTTGGTAGCGACGGGTCGACGAGGAGCAGCGATAGGCATGCCAGGACCTGCTGCTGTGGCTGGTGTTTCCCAGGGTCGCCACAGTGGTGTTGGAGCAGGAACATTCCTGTTGACGGCGGCAGGTTCATTCCTGTTTGCCGCCGACCACTGTATACCGGAACCTGAAACAGAAAAAAGGGAAAATTTTAGTAACATTGAAAAATAAATAAATAAAAATAAATATTCAAAGAAGTAGTATTGACTTACCAGTAACTCTATGTTTCCGGCGTGTAGGCGAATCTCCTGCTGGTATCGGTGGTGTAGAAACATATTGCACCAGAGATTGCGCCGGTATTATCCATCCCTGTGATGGTGTCGGTGGTACACTGGATGATGGCAAGCTTTGAAATGACGACACATGGCCATCTAAGAACCACTGTGATGAACCTGAAACAGAACAAGAAAAAAATATTTAGTAATATGAAAGAAAAACAAATTATGTAATATGAAAAAAAAATATTTTGCACTTACCATTAGAAGTTGGTCGTTGTCGTTTGGGGTTAGACAGTAATGGAGTCCCATCGCGTTTATTACGCTGCTGACTTGAAGTCGCTTCCATATCTGAAACATAAAAAACAAAACGTATATCAGTAACAAAATAAACATGAAACAGCATTAAAAAACATATAAATATACAACTTCTATGACTGACATACCTTCAAAGCTGAACATTTCGAAATCGCCACATTCTGCAGACAGAAAAAAATATATAACTTTATAAAAAATTATTACAAGTTAAAAATTAAAATGCTTACCACCAATTAGTTCATTGGTTGCAATATTCAGAAGTTCATCAATTTCTGCAAAAAAGAAAATAAACCAATGATATAGCGGCAAAACTAGCAACACCTAACTGTATAATGAGCAATCACTAAAAAAAAATTCATACCATAATCATCAAGTTGGCTTAACTCTAAAAGTGCCGCCATATCTGTGAAAGAAAACATAATATATAGTATACATTTAAGATGATAATATATTGTATGCTATTTAAGAAAATGTGAACTTTTACACAAGTGTTATTGAACATACCTTCGTAGTTGAAGAGATCTTCGGACATGGTTACTGGAATTCAGAAGAGCGAGAGAGAGACAACGTTACTCGTCGAACTGCGGAGCAGAAGTGATTCATGGATGGCTGACGCAGGCTTCTTATACCTCTCGACCGGGCAGGCGGAGCATGTTCAGACCGGTCGTATAAGCAATGACCGTTGCGCGCTGCGCGCGGCTTCATGGGGTTGGGAGTGGCTATGTGGTCTAACAAAAGAACAATAGAAGGGGCAGCTGATTCGCATCTGTGGGGAATGGTGGATGACGGTTAGTGAGTTCATTTGACCTTAAAATATAAATAATACACGCAGTCATGATTGAGATGATGTCCAGAAGTGGACAGTTGATCTAACAATATACCATAGATCCTCGCATTACATTACTATGAATAGAAACCCTCTCAACTCAAACTGTGTGTAGTCTTGGAGTATTAAATGTAGAATGAATAAACGCAAAGGCCGCATGCGTGATACATTGGGGCGGCTGTGATTACTTTTTAGAGGGGTCACTTGACATATCAATTCAACAATATTTTTTATTCATGAATAGGAGGCTGTTGGAATATCAACTGAAGCTCTGAGCGTTAGTGTAAAGGGTCGAGAGTATTGGTAATCTGACCGTTGCGCGCTGCGCGCAGCTTCATGGGGTTGGAAGTGGCTATGTGGTCTAACAAAAGAACAATAGAAGGGGCAGCTGCTTCGCATCTGTGGGAAAGGTGGATTACGGTTAGTGAGATCATTTGACCTTAAAATATAAACAATACATGGACGCAGTTTCTGATTGAGATGATGTCCAGAAGTGGACAGTTGATCTAACAATATACCATAGATCCTCGCATTACATTACTATAAATAGAAACCCTCTCAACTCAAACTGTGGGTAGTGTCCGAGTATTAAATGTAGAATGAATAAACGCAAAGGCCGCATGCTTCATACATTGGAGCTGCTGTGATTACTTTTTAGAGTGGTTAGCTTGACATATCAATTGAACAATAAATGGACGCAGTCATGATTGAGATAACGTCCATACGTGGGCTATGAATAGAAACACTGTCAACTCAAACTGTGGGTAGTGTTGGAGTATTAAATGTAGAATGAATAAACGCAAAGGCTGCATGCGTGATACATTGGGGCGGCTGTGATTACTTTTTAGAGGGGTCACTTGACATATCAATTCAACAATATTTTTTATTCATGAATAGGAGGCTGTTGGAATATCAACTGAAGCTCTGAGCGTTAGTGTAAAGGGTCGAGAGTATTGGTACTCGTATATTTTTGCTATGAAGCCTGAATATTAAAATGCCCCGCAGTAACGCCACATACAATACGCTATAGAAACCTCAGCCCCCAATACAAAGCGTGGCTCAGAGCCCCAAATTTATGATCAGCTATCAGAAGTACCAGTTTTTTAAAAAATATTATAGTTTAATTGGAAAGGTTATTTTTTTTAGAATCATCACGATAAGAACATTTTTTTTCTCGCTTTATGCCAAGAGTAGAAATTACAAGCTTAATATTACGCGAAATGAAATTGCGTCTTAAGGCCGTGCGGCGGGTGGGCTCGAGTGGTGATGACAAAAGGGCATTGTGTGTGCGAATGGACCCTCCTTGAATTTCGATAGGGGCGTAAACTCTGGCTCAGCGAACGAAATTTGTGATCAGCTATCAGAAGTAGCAGTTTTTTAAAATGTATTTTTAGGTAATTAGAAAGCTCAGTTTTTTACAATCAACGCTATATAAATTTTATTATCGTACCTAGTGTGATTGGGGTAGAAATGACGTGCTTAATATTACGTTAAATGAGCTTTCAGAAATGTGTTTCGTGGTATGTTTAAAGTCATTAATTCTTAACTTAAGAAAGAACATCATTGATTTAAATTGCATTTTATTAAGCGCTCAATATAGAGTATATTGTTTATTCCCGTCCATATATAGAGTTGAATGCCATCAAACAAAGATCGCTGGTTCGAATACCCCGTCCGTGCATCCATATTCTGGTTTCCCCAAATAACTCCAGGCGAATGTAACGATGGATTGAACGCTCTGACGACGCATTTAGGAGGGCACTGGTTCCAACCCCTGTCTGAGCATCCATATTCTGGTTCACTCCAGGTCGCCGTTTCCTTTCCCCCGCCTCTAATGACAACGAGGTGTAACACCATACTGGCACGCTATGACAACGCATTTAGGAGGGCTCTGGTTCTAATCCCCGTCTGAGCATCCATATTCTGGTTTACTCCAGGTCGCCGTTTCCTTTCCCCCGCCTCTAATGACAACGATGTGTAACGCCATACTGGCACGCTATGACCATGAATTTAGGAGGGCTTAGGTTCGAATCCCCGTTGAGCATCCATATTCTGGGTCACTCCAGGTCGCCGTTTCCTTTCCCCCGCCACTAATGACAACGAGGTGTAACACCATACTGGCACGCTATGGCCACGCATTTAGGAGGACTCTGGTTCGAATCCCCGTCTGAGCATCCATATTCTGGTTCACTCCAGGTCGCCGTTTCCTTTCCCCCGCCTCTAATGACAACGATGAGTGACGCCATACTGGCACGCTATGACCACGCATTTAGGAGGGCTCTGGTTCGAATCCCCGTCTGAGCATCCATATTCTGGTTCACTCCAGGTCGCCGTTTCCTTTCCCCGCCTCTAATGACAACGATGTGTAACGCCATACTTAGACACTATGACCATGCATCTAGGAGAGCTCTGGTTCGAACCTCCGTCTGAGCATCCATATTCTCGTTTTCCTCAAATCACTCCAGTCGAATATGGCCTGGCAAAAGAGCAATAGAATCGACAGCTGGTACTAGGGTGATGAAGCTGAGGTTAGTGTAGGAGAGGGGGGAGGAATGGGGAGGGGAGGAGAAGGGGGCGTGGTCAAGGACAATAGGGGTGTAACTGAGGTTAGTCAAGTGGCCCTCAAGTCAAGTGGTTAGTCAAGGGGGAGGGGGGAGAGAACAATAGGTGTGAAAATGATTGACAGGTGGGAGGGGGAAAACAATAGAGGTGTGAAAATGATTGACAGGTCCATTGTGTTTGAAAACTCACAAATACACCCTACTCACGAGCACAGCAATGCCAGGCGAGTGTTACCCACGAGCACAGCATTACCAGGCGAGTGTTACCCACGAGCACAACATTATAAGGCGATTGTTACCCACAAGCACAGCATTACCAGGCGAGTGTTACCCACGAGCACAACATTATCAAGCGAGTGTTAAACACGAGCACAGCATTACCAGGCGAGTGTTACCCACGAGCCCAGCATTACTAGGCGAATGTTACCCACGGGCACAGCATTAACAGGCGAGTGTTACCCACGAGCACAACATTATCAAGCGAGTGTTAAACACGATCACAGCAATACCAGGCGAGTGTTACCCACGAGCACAGCAATACCAGGCGGGTGTTACCCACGAGCACAGCATTACCAGGCGAGTGTTACCCACGAGCCCAGCATTACTAGGCGTGTGTTACCCACGAGCACAGCATTACTAGGCGAGTTTTACCCACGAGTATTGCATTACTAGGCGAGTGTTACCCACGAGCACAACAATACCAGGCGAGTGTTACCCACGAGCACAGCATTACCAGGCGAGTGTTACCCACGAGCACAGCATTACTAGGCGATTGTCCCCACGAGCACAACAATACCAGGCGAGTGTTACCCACGAGCACAGCATTATCAGGCGAGTGTTACCCACGAGCCCAGCATTACTGGGCGAGTGTTACCCTCGAGCACAACAATACCAGGCGAGTGTTACCCACGAGCACATCATTATCAGGCGAGTATTACCCACGAGCCCAGCATTACTAGGCGAGTGTTACCCACGCGCAAAGCATTACCAGGCGAGTGTTACCCACGAGCACAGCATTACTAGGCGAGTGTTACCCACGAGCAAAACAATACCAGGCGAGTGTTGCCCACGAGCACAGCATTACTAGGCGAGTGTTATCCAAAGGCGAGTGTTACCCACGAGCACAGCATTACTAGTCGAGTGTTACCCACGAGTACAACATTACTAGGCGAGTGTTATCCACTAGCCCAGCGTTACCAGGCGAGTGTTACCCACGAGCACAGCATTACTACGCGAGTGTTACCCACGAGCACAGCATTACCAGGCGAGTGTTACCCACGAGCAAAGCATTACTAGGCGAGTGTTACCCACGAGCACAGCATTATCAGGCGAGTGTTACCCACGAGCCCAGCATTATCAGGCGAGTGTTATCCACGAGCACAGCAATACTAGGCGAGTGTTACCCACGAGCACAGCATTATCAGGCGCGTGTTACCCACGAGCCCAGCATTACTTGGCGAGTGTTATCCACGAGCACATAATTACCAGGCGAGTGTTACCCACGAGCTCAGCATTACTAGGCGAGTGTTACCCACGCGCAAAGCATTACCAGGCGAGTATTACCCACGAGCACAGCATTACTAGGCGAGTGTTACCCACTAGCAAAACAATACCAGGCGAGTGTTGCCCACGAGCACAGCATTACTAGGCGAGTGTTATCCAAAGGCGAGTGTTACCCACTAGCAAAACAATACCAGGCGAGTGTTACCCACGAGCACAGCATTACTAGTCGAGTGTTACCCACGAGTACAACATTACTAGGCGAGTGTTATCCACTAACCCAGCGTTACCAGGCGAGTGTTACCCACGAGCACAGCATTACTACGCGAGTGTTACCCAAGAGCACAACAATACCAGGCGAGTGTTACCCACGAGCACAGGATTACTAGGCGAGTGTTACCCAAAGGCGAGTGTTACCCAAAGGCGAGTGTTGCCCACGAGCACAGCATTACTATACGAGTGTTACCCACGAGTACAGCATTACTAGGCGAGTGTTACCCACGAGCACAGCATCTAGGCGGGTGTTACACACAAGCACAACAATACCTTTCGAGTTTTACCCACGAGCACAGCATTATCAGGCGAGTGTTACCCACGAGCCCAGCATAACTAGGCGAGTGTTACCAACGAGCACAACAATACCAGGCGAGTGTTACCCACGAGCACAGCATTATCAGGCGAGTGTTACCCACTAGCCCAGCATTACTGGGCGAGTGTTACCCACGAGCACAACAATACCAGGCGAGTGTTACCCACGAGCACATCATTATCAGGCGAGTATTACCCACGAGCCCAGCATTACAAGGCGAGTGTTACCCACGAGCACAGCATTACCAGGCGAGTGTTACCCACGAGCACAGCATTACTAGGCGAGTGTTACCCACGAGCAAAACAATACCAGGCAAGTATTGCCCACGAGCACAGCATTACTAGGCGAGTGTTATCCAAAGGCGAGTGTTACCCACCAGCCCAGCATTACTAGGCGAGTGTTACCCACGAGCACAGCACTACCAGGCGAGTGTTACCCACGAGCACAAGATTAATAGGCGAGTTTTACCCACGAGCACAGCATTACCAGGCGAGTGTTACCTACGAGCACAGCATTAAAGGCGAATGTTACCAACGAGCACAGCATTATTAGGCGAGTGTTACCCACGAGCACAGCAATACCAGGCGAGTGTTACCTACGAGCACAGCATTATCAGGCGAGTGTTACCCAGGAGCACAGCAACACCAGGCGAGTGTTACCCACGAGCCCAGCATTATTAGGCGAGTGTTACCCACGAGCAAAGCAATACCAGGCGCGTGTTATCCACGAGCACAGCAATACCAGGCGAGTGTTACCCACGATCCCAGTATACTAAGCGAGTGTTACCTACGAGTACAGCATTACTAGGCGAGTATTACACACGAGCCCAGCATTACTAGGCGAGTGTTTACCCAGGAGCACAGCAATTCCAGGCGAGTGTTACCCACGAGCACAGCATTACTAGGCGAGTGTTACCCACGAGCATATCATTATCATGCGAGTGTTACCCACTAGCACAGCATTACCAGGCGAGTGTTACCCACGAGCACAGCATTACCAGGCGAGTGTTACCCACGTGCACAGCATTATCAGGCGAGTGTTACCCAAGTGCCCAGCATTACTAGGCGAGTGTTACCCACGAGCACAGCATTGCTAGGCGAGTGTTACCCAAGAGTTCAGCATTACTAGGCGAGTGTTACCGACGAGCCCAGCATTAACAGGCGAGTGGTACCCACGAGCCCAGCATTACTAGGCGAGTGTTACCCACAAGCACAGCATTACTAGTCGAGTGTTACCCACGAGTAGAGCATTACTAGGCGAGTGTTATCCACTAGCGCAGCATTACCAGGCGAGTGTTCCCCACGAGCACAACATTACTTGGCGAGTGTTACCCACGAGCTCAGAATTACTAGGCGAGTGTTACCCACGAGCACAACAATACCAGGCGAGTGTTACCCACGAGCACATACTAGGCGAGTGTTACCCAAAGGCGAGTGTTACCCACGAGCACAGCATTACTATGCGAGTGTTACCCACGAGTACAGCATTACTAGGCGAGTGTTACCCACGAGCCCAGCATTATCAGGCGAGTGTTAACCACGAGCACAGCATTACTAGGCGAGTGTTACCCACGAGCACAGCATTACTAGGCGAGTGTTACCCACGAGCACAACAATACCAGGCGAGTGTTACCCACGAGCACAGCATTACTAGGCGAGTGTTACCAACGAGCACAACAATACCAGGCGAGTGTTACCCACGAGCACAGCATTATCAGGCGAGTGTTACCCACTAGCCCAGCATTACTGGGCGAGTGTTACCCACGAGCACAACAATACCAGGCGAGTGTTACCCACGAGCACATCATTATCAGGCGAGTATTACCCACGAGCCCAGCATTACAAGGCGAGTGTTACCCACGAGCACAGCATTACCAGGCGAGTGTTACCCACGAGCACAGCATTACTAGGCGAGTGTTACCCACGAGCAAAACAATACCAGGCAAGTATTGCCCACGAGCACAGCATTACTAGGCGAGTGTTATCCAAAGGCGAGTGTTACCCACCAGCCCAGCATTACTAGGCGAGTGTTACCCACGAGCACAGCACTACCAGGCGAGTGTTACCCACGAGCACAAGATTAATAGGCGAGTGTTACCCACGAGCACAGCATTACCAGGCGAGTGTTACCTACGAGCACAGCATTAAAGGCGAATGTTACCAACGAGCACAGCATTATTAGGCGAGTGTTACCCACGAGCACAGCAATACCAGGCGAGTGTTACCCACGAGCACAGCATTATCAGGCGAGTGTTACCCAGGAGCACAGCAACACCAGGCGAGTGTTACCCACGAGCCCAGCATTATTAGGCGAGTGTTACCCACGAGCAAAGCAATACCAGGCGCGTGTTATCCACGAGCACAGCAATACCAGGCGAGTGTTACCCACGATCCCAGTATTACTAAGCGAGTGTTACCTACGAGTACAGCATTACTAGGCGAGTATTACACACGAGCCCAGCATTACTAGGCGAGTGTTTACCCAGGAGCACAGCAATTCCATGCGAGTGTTACCCACGAGCACAGCATTACCAGGCGAGTGTTACCCACGAGCCCAGCATTACTAGGCGAATGTTACCCACGGGCACAGCATTAACAGGCGAGTGTTACCCACGAGCACAACATTATCAAGCGAGTGTTAAACACGATCACAGCAATACCAGGCGAGTGTTACCCACGAGCACAGCAATACCAGGCGGGTGTTACCCACGAGCACAGCATTACCAGGCGAGTGTTAACCACGAGCCCAGCATTACTAGGCGTGTGTTACCCACGAGCACAGCATTACTAGGCGAGTTTTACCCACGAGTATTGCATTACTAGGCGAGTGTTACCCACGAGCACAACAATACCAGGCGAGTGTTACCCACGAGCACAGCATTACCAGGCGAGTGTTACCCACGAGCACAGCATTACAAGGCGATTGTCCCCACGAGCACAACAATACCAGGCGAGTGTTACCCACGAGCACAGCATTATCAGGCGAGTGTTACCCACGAGCCCAGCATTACTGGGCGAGTGTTACCCTCGAGCACAACAATACCAGGCGAGTGTTACCCACGAGCACATCATTATCAGGCGAGTATTACCCACGAGCCCAGCATTACTAGGCGAGTGTTACCCACGCGCAAAGCATTACCAGGCGAGTGTTACCCACGAGCACAGCATTACTAGGCGAGTGTTACCCACGAGCAAAACAATACCAGGCGAGTGTTGCCCACGAGCACAGCATTACTAGGCGAGTGTTATCCAAAGGCGAGTGTTACCCACGAGCACAGCATTACTAGTCGAGTGTTACCCACGAGTACAACATTACTAGGCGAGTGTTATCCACTAGCCCAGCGTTACCAGGCGAGTGTTACCCACGAGCACAGCATTACTACGCGAGTGTTACCCACGAGCACAGCATTACCAGGCGAGTGTTACCCACGAGCAAAGCATTACTAGGCGAGTGTTACCCACGAGCACAGCATTATCAGGCGAGTGTTACCCACGAGCCCAGCATTATCAGGCGAGTGTTATCCACGAGCACAGCAATACTAGGCGAGTGTTACCCACGAGCACAGCATTATCAGGCGCGTGTTACCCACGAGCCCAGCATTACTTGGCGAGTGTTATCCACGAGCACATAATTACCAGGCGAGTGTTACCCACGAGCTCAGCATTACTAGGCGAGTGTTACCCACGCGCAAAGCATTACCAGGCGAGTATTACCCACGAGCACAGCATTACTAGGCGAGTGTTACCCACTAGCAAAACAATACCAGGCGAGTGTTGCCCACGAGCACAGCATTACTAGGCGAGTGTTATCCAAAGGCGAGTGTTACCCACTAGCAAAACAATACCAGGCGAGTGTTACCCACGAGCACAGCATTACTAGTCGAGTGTTACCCACGAGTACAACATTACTAGGCGAGTGTTATCCACTAACCCAGCGTTACCAGGCGAGTGTTACCCACGAGCACAGCATTACTACGCGAGTGTTACCCAAGAGCACAACAATACCAGGCGAGTGTTACCCACGAGCACAGGATTACTAGGCGAGTGTTACCCAAAGGCGAGTGTTACCCAAAGGCGAGTGTTGCCCACGAGCACAGCATTACTATACGAGTGTTACCCACGAGTACAGCATTACTAGGCGAGTGTTACCCACGAGCACAGCATTACTAGGCGGGTGTTACACACAAGCACAACAATACCTTTCGAGTTTTACCCACGAGCACAGCATTATCAGGCGAGTGTTACCCACGAGCCCAGCATAACTAGGCGAGTGTTACCAACGAGCACAACAATACCAGGCGAGTGTTACCCACGAGCCCAGCATTATCAGGCGAGTGTTACCCACTAGCCCAGCATTACTGGGCGAGTGTTACCCACGAGCACAACAATACCAGGCGAGTGTTACCCACGAGCACATCATTATCAGGCGAGTATTACCCACGAGCCCAGCATTACAAGGCGAGTGTTACCCACGAGCACAGCATTACCAGGCGAGTGTTACCCACGAGCACAGCATTACTAGGCGAGTGTTACCCACGAGCAAAACAATACCAGGCAAGTATTGCCCACGAGCACAGCATTACTAGGCGAGTGTTATCCAAAGGCGAGTGTTACCCACCAGCCCAGCATTACTAGGCGAGTGTTACCCACGAGCACAGCACTACCAGGCGAGTGTTACCCACGAGCACAAGATTAATAGGCGAGTTTTACCCACGAGCACAGCATTACCAGGCGAGTGTTACCTACGAGCACAGCATTAACAGGCGAATGTTACCAACGAGCACAGCATTATTAGGCGAGTGTTACCCACGAGCACAGCAATACCAGGCGAGTGTTACCCACGAGCACAGCATTATCAGGCGAGTGTTACCCAGGAGCACAGCAACACCAGGCGAGTGTTACCCACGAGCCCAGCATTATTAGGCGAGTGTTACCCACGAGCAAAGCAATACCAGGCGCGTGTTATCCACGAGCACAGCAATACCAGGCGAGTGTTACCCACGATCCCAGTATACTAAGCGAGTGTTACCTACGAGTACAGCATTACTAGGCGAGTATTACACACGAGCCCAGCATTACTAGGCGAGTGTTTACCCAGGAGCACAGCAATTCCAGGCGAGTGTTACCCACGAGCACAGCATTACTAGGCGAGTGTTACCCACGAGCATATCATTATCATGCGAGTGTTACCCACTAGCACAGCATTACCAGG
Source organism: Vandiemenella viatica (assembly GCA_031002005.1). Classification (NCBI taxonomy): domain Eukaryota; kingdom Metazoa; phylum Arthropoda; class Insecta; order Orthoptera; family Morabidae; genus Vandiemenella; species Vandiemenella viatica. The sequence goes on along the minus strand of CM061921.1, from coordinate 181,702,672 downwards.
CGAGTGTTACCCACGAGCACAGCATTACCAGGCGAGTGTTACCCACGTGCACAGCATTATCAGGCGAGTGTTACCCAAGTGCCCAGCATTACTAGGCGAGTGTTACCCACGAGCACAGCATTGCTAGGCGAGTGTTACCCAAGAGTTCAGCATTACTAGGCGAGTGTTACCGACGAGCCCAGCATTAACAGGCGAGTGGTACCCACGAGCCCAGCATTACTAGGCGAGTGTTACCCACAAGCACAGCATCTAGTCGAGTGTTACCCACGAGTAGAGCATTACTAGGCGAGTGTTATCCACTAGCGCAGCATTACCAGGCGAGTGTTCCCCACGAGCAGAACATTACTTGGACGAGTGTTACCCACGAGCTCAGCATTACTAGGCGAGTGTTACCCACGAGCACAACAATACCAGGCGAGTGTTACCCACGAGCACACCATTACTAGGCGAGTGTTACCCAAAGGCGAGTGTTACCCACGAGCACAGCATTACTATGCGAGTGTTACCCACGAGTACAGCATTACTAGGCGAGTGTTACCCACGAGCCCAGCATTATCAGGCGAGTGTTAACCACGAGCACAGCATTACTAGGCGAGTGTTACCCACGAGCACAGCATTACTAGGCGAGTGTTACCCACGAGCACAACAATACCAGGCGAATGTTACCCACGAGCACAGCATTACTAGGCGAGTGTTACCAACGAGCACAACAATACCAGGCGAGTGTTACCCACGAGCACAGCATTATCAGGCGAGTGTTACCCACTAGCCCAGCATTACTGGGCGAGTGTTACCCACGAGCACAACAATACCAGGCGAGTGTTACCCACGAGCACATCATTATCAGGCGAGTATTACCCACGAGCCCAGCATTACAAGGCGAGTGTTACCCACGAGCACAGCATTACCAGGCGAGTGTTACCCACGAGCACAGCATTACAGGCGGAGTGTTACCCACGAGCAAAACAATACCAGGCAAGTATTGCCCACGAGCACAGCATTACTAGGCGAGTGTTATCCAAAGGCGAGTGTTACCCACCAGCCCAGCATTACTAGGCGAGTGTTACCCACGAGCACAGCACTACCAGGCGAGTGTTACCCACGAGCACAAGATTAATAGGCGAGTGTTACCCACGAGCACAGCATTACCAGGCGAGTGTTACCTACGAGCACAGCATTAAAGGCGAATGTTACCAACGAGCACAGCATTATTAGGCGAGTGTTACCCACGAGCACAGCAATACCAGGCGAGTGTTACCCACGAGCACAGCATTATCAGGCGAGTGTTACCCAGGAGCACAGCAACACCAGGCGAGTGTTACCCACGAGCCCAGCATTATTAGGCGAGTGTTACCCACGAGCAAAGCAATACCAGGCGCGTGTTATCCACGAGCACAGCAATACCAGGCGAGTGTTACCCACGATCCCAGTATTACTAAGCGAGTGTTACCTACGAGTACAGCATTACTAGGCGAGTATTACACACGAGCCCAGCATTACTAGGCGAGTGTTTACCCAGGAGCACAGCAATTCCATGCGAGTGTTACCCACGAGCACAGCATTACTAGGCGAGTGTTACCCACGAGCATATCATTATCATGCGAGTGTTACCCACTAGCACAGCATTACCAGGCGAGTGTTACCCACGAGCACAGCATTACCAGGCGAGTGTTACCCACGTGCACAGCATTATCAGGCGAGTGTTACGCACGAGCACAGCATTATCAGGCGAGTGTTACCCAAGTGCCCAGCATTACTAGGCGAGTGTTACCCACGAGCACAGCATTGCTAGGCGAGTGTTACCCAAGAGTTCAGCATTACTAGGCGAGTGTTACCGACGAGCCCAGCATTAACAGGCGAGTGGTACCCACGAGCCCAGCATTACTAGGCGAGTGTTACCCACGAGCACAGCATCTAGTCGAGTGTTACCCACGAGTAGAGCATTACTAGGCGAGTGTTATCCACTAGCGCAGCATTACCAGGCGAGTGTTCCCCACGAGCACAACATTACTTGGCGAGTGTTACCCACGAGCTCAGCATTACTAGGCGAGTGTTACCCACGAGCACAACAATACCAGGCGAGTGTTACCCACGAGCACACCATTACTAGGCGAGTGTTACCCAAAGGCGAGTGTTACCCACGAGCACAGCATTACTATGCGAGTGTTACCCACGAGTACAGCATTACTAGGCGAGTGTTACCCACGAGCCCAGCATTATCAGGCGAGTGTTAACCACGAGCACAGCATTACTAGGCGAGTGTTACCCACGAGCACAGCATTACTAGGCGAGTGTTACCCACGAGCACAACAATACCAGGCGAGTGTTACCCACGAGCACAGCATTACTAGGCGAGTGTTACCCACGAGCACAACAATACCAGGCGAGTGTTACCCACGAGCACACCATTACTAGGCGAGTGTTACCCAAAGGCGAGTGTTACCCACGAGCACAGCATTACTATGCGAGTGTTACCCACGAGTACAGCATTACTAGGCGAGTGTTACCCACGAGCCCAGCATTATCAGGCGAGTGTTAACCACGAGCACAGCATTACTAGGCGAGTGTTACCCACGAGCACAGCATTATCAGGCGAGTGTTACCCACGAGCACAGCATTACTATGCGAGTGTTACCCACGAGTACAGCATTACTAGGCGAGTGTTACCCACGAGCCCAGCATTATCAGGCGAGTGTTAACCACGAGCACAGCATTACTAGGCGAGTGTTACCCACGAGCACAGCATTATCAGGCGAGTGTTACCCACGAGCACAGCATTACTATGCGAGTGTTACCCACGAGTACAGCATTACTAGGCGAGTGTTACCCACGAGCCCAGCATTATCAGGCGAGTGTTAACCACGAGCACAGCATTACTAGGCGAGTGTTACCCACGAGCACAGCATTACTAGGCGAGTGTTACCCACGAGCACAACAATACCAGGCGAGTGTTACCCACGAGCACAGCATTACTAGGCGAGTGTTACCCACGAGCACAACAATATCAGGCGAGTGTTACCCACGAGCACACCATTACTAGGCGAATGTTACCCAAAGGCGAGTGTTACCCACGAGCACAGCATTACTATGCGAGTGTTACCCACGAGTACAGCATTACTAGACGAGTGTTACCCACGAGCCCAGCATTATCAGGCGAGTGTTAACCACGAGCACAGCATTACTAGGCGAATTTTACCCACGAGCACAGCATTACTAGGCGAGTGTTACCCACGAGCACAACAATACCAGGCGAGTGTTACCCACGAGCACGGCATTACCAGGCGAGTGTTACCCACGAGCCCAGCATTACTAGGCGAGTGTTACCCACGAGAACAGCATTGCCATTCGTGTGTTACCCACGAGTACAGCATTACCAAGCGAGTGTTACCACTGAGCTAAGAAGACTTGTGTTGGAAGTGCTTCGTCCAATGTGTAAAAAAGCGTTACGTTGTACCTTGAGATGTATATTTCTTAGAAACTGGTTGAGAAGCTTCTTTTGTCAAAATAATGTTTAACCATCGTTTACAAATCGTCAAAAATACTAAGAATTTCCGAAGACTGAGAGTCCCGTGTCATTCTGTGCAGTAAATGGTTAAGAAGATGAAACGTAATATTAAGCGTTTAACACGCCAATGCAATCTCTATGTACTTCACTAATAAATTTAAATAAATCGCCACAATGAGCCTATAATTTGAATATAGCTGCGTAATATAATTTTGTGGGATGATCTTGATTACATTCACAAAGCGTTGGATGATGTGTTCCTTCAATCATATCATTCAATAGGCTGAGCTTAGTGATGTTATATCTTTAATGTTATAGTTACGAAATGAATCCTCCTAAAAAGATATTAACTACTCGATATAAATGAATGATAGTGCGGTAGCATGTTGCCAGAGGTCTCCCATACCTCCTCAGAAAGCTGGACGTCATATGGCGTGAAATCAAATTGACGGTAGCGCCAAACGAGTCTGGCCCAGTAACACGAGGTGTGAATCCGTTCTTGCCTATTGCACAATGTAGCGGCCATCCTCTTCTGTAATTGAAACCATTACGTTGTGTTCCGTTGACATCCGCATATTGGCGATACCGTTTTCGATGGAGCCAAGAGCACCAGGACTGGACCGATAAGGAGTTGGGTTGAGCGCTCTTCGCAGATGAGAGCAGATGCTGTCTGAGTAGTGATTTTGGACGAACTCAGATCTGGTGAGAGGTGGGAACACGCAATAGACCAGAAATATTGTTAAACAAGATCATTTTGGTGGTACAAATGTTATGTTGTGGGAGCATTATGTTGTGTGGACATACCGACCTCCAAATATTTGAATGCGGTATAATCAACAGTCAACGATATTGCGACACTATACTCCTTTCCCATATGCGTCTTTTGAGGGGTGCTTTCGACCCTGACTTCATTTTTATAAATCACAATGCGCGGCCGCATTAAATAGTGCAGGTGGATATGGTCCTGGAAAAGATATTTGGCGAATGGATTGTACCGCCTGTTCTTCTGACTTAAGCCCATCGATCAGGTGTGGGATGCGTTGGAGAGACCTACTGCAGGACGCCCTCACACATCAACGGCCATCCAGCTGTTATCAAACACGGTGGCGGAGGAATGGAAGGCCCTGCCACAAGCGTTCATCTGTCCTGGGTGATCTCACAGCCTTTTAAGGTCTATGTCCCCATTTTTGTAACGTTCAGGGGACCATCAATAGCCGCGTTCACTGTAACTTACTCTCATCTTTGTTTGTATCATCGGGCATTTCTTTCAGTTACCTCCTGTACCACACTGCATCGGTTCTTTCTATGCCTGGTTCAAGTTTCATCGAGCTATGTTACTAGGCAATGACACAGCATGCGAATGTTACTTTCGTCCTTAAGTTTTGCACACCGGTGTATAAAATGCAACGTATGAAATATCCACCAATAGTGGGAGGAGATAAATGTCTTGACTGCTAGTGTTCGACGTTGGCAGATTGTTTCAAATTTCTCGACCAAGTCTCAAAAGCGAGCGGCCACTTACTATGAAACAGAGTGGACATGCAATTCCGATTTCATCCGTTTGCATACAGAAACTTTAAACACAAATAACCGACGAAGGTCTTTGTTGCAATATGCTTTCACTTTTTGTATATCTATTTAACACAAACTCTCTCTTATGCCCAAAGCAAGGATTTTGTGGCGGAAAAAACGTTGTTTGGTTGCTGCTTGTAATGTGGAGGGGGAAAATGTTAGACGAAAAAGGGGAAGGGAATGCCTACTGAATTACTGTCAATGGCGGGGGAAACCTTGTTAGGTTAGTTAATACCTGGGCCGGCGCTAGGAATTTCGGGCCCGGGGTAAAATGGGCGACCTATTTTTATTTTTTTTTAGCTGTACAAACTAGCCGTAGCCGGGCGACAATGGGCGGACAATTGGCTTCGAGGCCTGGGCCCCTACAGCCAGTGATCGGGGTCCCCCATCAGCCGGCAGGCCCGCTTACCCCCCCCCCCCCCCTAACGCCGGCCCTGGTTAATACACTTCTGATTAATACACTTCATACATGAATACTCGGTGCGTTACTTTTATAGACAGTCTGAAATAAAGAAACAATCATAGCAACAGTGAGATCGCAAAGAAGAAAACTGTACAATATTTATTTTGACCACTGAACAGAGGAACAGGATAATAGTTATTAACTCTTACTAGAACTATTACCATGACATTCCAAGTTACATTTTAATTTCTTTGAGCAAAATTTGAATTTTTTTATTAATGCAGTATCTTTTACAGTGACACATTACAAAGCCTTGCTGACTTCCAGATTGTTACATCAAACTGTTAAAGGAGTTGAGAGACGTCCTAAATGTTAAGTTACTCTCTGGAACTGTAAATTCATAAAGTCGCTAGAGAAGACCTTGCTTGTTTACTAGCTAATAGAGACCTAATGGATTAATTCTCATAGCAACAGCTAAAACAACAACAACAACCCTAACTAAAACAGTAGAACCAATTTCAACTGCAGGAAATTTTTAGTTGGACAGTGAAATCATTTTATGTGCCTGTTTCTCTTGTCCGGAATTCGTACTTACTCTCTTACTATTGATGCTGTTCTTTCTTAAACAGGCCTTACAAGTAAGATTTACACCAAACCCCTCGTTCTCCTTGTTTTCTCCACAGATAACGTGAACATAGTCTGAACACAAATAACGCAACTTTTTATAAAAACTAAATTTTCAGTTTTTTCTAAAATAATGTGTCACTGTAAAAGATGCAGTATTGATAAAAATCCAAATGTTGCTTAAAGAGTGTAAAACGTAACCCAAAATGTCATTTTTTTTTTTTTTGCTTGCGGTTTTACGCCACGTTGGCGTCGAGGTGATTAGAGGCGGGATGGGACTGGGGACAAGGAACTGAAATCAATTCGGCCATGGCCTTTTTAAAGGAACCAACCCGGCATTCACCTGGAGTGATTTGGGGAAAGCATGGAAAACTCAAATCTTCATGGCCGGACGGGGATTCGAACCCGCGTCATCCTCTACGTAAAGCCAGAGTTTTCCTTCTCACCCACCACGCTAGGTAAAATGTCACGGTAATATTTTTTGTAAAAATAAATAACTCTGTAACATTATTGGTTTCTTTTATTATTTCTTGATTTTAATAATTTTAATGTCTAGTTATATCACACAATGATTAAAGATAAAGGAATGGAAATGAAAAAGTGAAAGAGTGAAGGCTCCACCATAGTTAGAACCAGATCTAAAGTGTTTATCCTAAAGTTGCCATCTATCTGTGGAACGTGTAACTTATGTTCTGTATGGTAACTGTATTTTGTGTGTTAAATGTACAGCTTGTGAGACAGAGGCTGGGAACCTTAATCAGAACTCTACCCTAGTCCCGTTGTAAGGCACCACTGCAGGGTTGTGGCAGTCCGCTTTGTTACATGAACATTGGTGCGCTGAACAACAAGAATCGTTACAAAACAGTAAAATCGTTGAAATCATCACAGGTTTTCCATAAAACTTATCGTCAACATCTTAATTCAATGTCTATACTTTAAAATTTTAACAGGTGCGGATGCTAGTCATCACAGTGAAGATATTTATTAAACACTTGATATTCATCATACATTTCGCGTCCGAACATAGGATGATTCAGGGTATAAAAGTTTTGGAACAGTTGAGACAACCACCGGTATTGCGTCCTGGTACCTCCTTTGTGTCAAAATTAAATTGTGGGGCTGGGTAAGCTGTAATTGTTATCTGGTGAATCTGATAAAGCGTTAAAGCACAGAAGATCACTTGTTCTGAGTGGACCTGGGCTGACTGGCCTGTTCTGACAGCTTCCGCTGTCCTTGTGTCTCCCCACTTCCGCCTTGCAATTAAACTTTACATAAATAGAAATGGCAATGCTGTCATACAATACTCATATTTCGTTGCTCACAATACAGTTACTTTGTATTCCAATAAAATAAAACTTTGCTTTTTGCACTTTACCTGTAGTGATGAATTTGTGTGTGTGCTGCTATGAGACAGTTGAAACAAAGAAGCATGCAGGTGACTGATGTGGCTCGTTGATACGCAGGGCCGGCTCTAGGATTCTGGGGCCCGGGGTATGCGTTCTCAGCAGTCACGTAACCAGTTGGGGGCCTGTGGTGAATTCATCGGTTGGGGCCCTCCCTCAGGCCAAATGGGCGACTTTTTTTTTTTGCTCTACAATTAGCCAAGCTCATTGGGCGGTTTCTTGTCCTGGGGGCCCCTACAGCCGGTGATCGGGCCCCCCATCAGCCCGTGGGCCCGGGGTACATTTGACTCGCTTACCCCCCCCCTTTTTTTACTAACGCCGGCCCTGGAGATACGATAGCCAGAGATCTGATATGAGAATTATAATCGACCATATTGCAGCATCTATTTCATCAAAGCCTCCATTACTAGTGAGAAATAAATCGACAAGATCTGTACCGAGGAAAAATTATGGCAGTCTGCTCAATTAACAAAGGAAATTTATAATTTTAATAGCCGTGCCCGCGCTTAAATCGTAGTCCTCTTGGATAGATGTTGTGTCACTTAGATAATTTTAATGATTTTTAAAAGTATCTTGCTCTCCATGACGTTTGTATTTATAAGCAATGATAAACCGGAAACAATGGTTTCGGAACCCAGGACACCCTTGTTCACAGCTTTAGTTACAGTTGAACAAAGGCTTGTCATTGTTAATGGAGAGGAGCATCTAAGCAAAGAGAAACGTCGTTCTATTTGTTGAAGAAGTGAACCCATGCTGGCTCGGAAATAACAAGCGCTTTCTCCAGAGACGCAAAGCATATTGCTTCACAGGAACTTCCTGCCACTTACCGGACTAGAATATTTCGCTAACGTAACTTACGCAAACAGATGGCAGCTTCAGTTCAAACAAATTGCAATTGATGGGTCTGTCCCCAACATTCGCCTCATAAACTACACCTATCGCAAAAAATAGGCCTACACTTATGATAGAAAAAAGTTACAAGTAGTTCAGGTACAGGCCCAGTTAGACCCGCCGCCTCCCCGTCGCAGGTGTGAGTCCACGTAGTCGTTGGTGGGTGAATTGGAGTAAATGAAAAATTAGCATAAACATGTATAGTACAAGATGATGCATTGTCACGGTACAGCAATCACATTTGGTTGGCTTGATATTGGATATGTTTGCTTCGATCCCACGTGAGAACAGTCTCGCAAATGGTGAACAGTACAGTCTTATAGTTATTAACAAACCAGGAGTATTACCAACTACTGACTTGTTATGATTCCGATTCTATATGGCATAATTATTTAATACTCTTTACAATAACCGCTAACTATTGTTGAACTTGATTGCGATATTCAACCAGTTTTATCATCTTTAATCGATTTTGACAGAAGTTTCCTTTTTACCTCGCCAACCATACGTTCTCTACAACAAGGGCAACACATTATCCCTTTCTTTTCCCTACTCCAAGAACTTCTAATCCAAATCCACTCTTTAATAATTTCTTTATTAGTTTAATATCTGAATTTTGTGGATCATTAATCTTTATTAGTTGTTTAACACGATCTTACAAACACGACCAAGTCTGACTTTCACGATTTAAATGCACAATTAATTATTACTTGTTGTAACCCCTCTTTTATTTCCCGGTTAATCATCTTTCCCATTGCTACCGTGTGTACTCTCATTCATCTTTAATTGAACACAGATTAATTCCTCTCTTTAATTAAATTTTTATTTTTTGGTTGCCATAGAATGCATGTTCCACTAGCAATTTCCCTATATGTCCATTTTTCACCTTTATTGTTTTACCATCTTTTTATCTTAAATTCCTCGAGTGTGATTTCTCCATCCATCTACTTTTTTTACTTGTGTTCATAGTAATCCATTCCCTTTCATGCAATACTCCTGATTCTCCCTCCAATATCATAACCTCATCACCAGATTTCGTATTTTATGCAAATAAAAACTATTTTGTTTCTGATTGAAATACATAGAAATAAAGCTTTATTTATACAATATTTGGTTGACATTAATGTTTTTATACTGTCTAAAATTACCTGAACTGATGTTACAACCTTTTTTTTTTGTCTAGTTCACGTATTTCCCTTCTAAATGTAAAGAAGTAGCGTTTTTAACTAAAAAAAAAAAAAACAAGTACTTTGCCAACAAGTGTTAGTTTCCATCGGTTCTATTGAAATACGTGGGGTCATTATTTTTAGGTGTTTAGAGAAAGGAAATCACATTTCAGCCAACATTTCGAAGGGATTAAAGATCAAACAAATGTTCGGAGAAAATCAAATTTAAAGCAGTCACTCCTACTACTCAAGTATCAAACGAAACAAAACTTGTACCAAGCCCTTGTCCCTTCAATGCACTTCAAAACCGCCATTGGAACAACTTTCTGCATTAATATTGTCACTGCAGCAGTCCATCAGAAGCTGTATTGGAAAAGAAATGTGGAGATACCCTACCTATGAATTCGATGAGAAGAATGAGAGAAAAAATAGACACTTCATATACTCGGATATGCAACAGACAGCCTACTTCATTATATAGTCCATTTGACTGTGGCAAATTAGGTGCTGAAGCATCAGCAACATCTTTATTTGATCTGCTGCAGACAGCTCACAAAACCAATCAGGAAATAGTGGCCCAGTTTGTAAATAATAGCCTCAAAGTACTTTTAACCAGCCACATGGATGAGAATAAAGTATTAGTGCTCTGTACTGATGTGATCACTTAAATGATTGTAGCTGTCAAATTGTTGCTGCAATTTTATTCTTCCTTGTCCCATATCAACTGTCTTGCTCATGAGATAAACCGTTTGCCTGAGCCTCTTGAATTTCATCGAGCGAAATATCTTCTATGTTAGGAAGTTTTCGTGGAAGCTCCTACAGGGTTCCATAAGTTTTCACAAGAATTTCCCGATGCTTCTCTGCCAGCAGAAACTACTTGGCTTCAGGTCGTACCTATTACTGTGAACATTTGGATCAGATTACGTAAAAACATTGATCTCAATCTAGATGAGATTGCCGCATGTATTGCTTCATTCAAAGACATTCTAACGAATCCCACATCACATCTCATTTCGCACTTTTGGTTTGATTTATTACTGTTCTTGAATCTTCAGAAAAACCAATTTACGAAACTTGATTTGTTAGATAAGACAGAAATCAACTTGGTCCCTGGTCTTGTCGTGAAACACTTGATGTAAGTATTTTTCAAGAACTTAGGATTACTAGCTTCTCGCGCTGTGGCTGATAAATTATTAAAGTTGAATTTAATATTCCCTCACGTCATCGTCGTATGCTACGGTTACATCAGGTTACAAGTTAGTGTCTATACACAAGCGACGCAACTACGCGCTTTTCTATAAATAATGCTTGTGATTAACTGCGAATCCATTTAAGGCCCTGGAAAGTAACATCCATGGTTTTTATTGTGAACGTAAATAACAAATAAAATTCAAAAAAAAGTTTGAAAGTACATGATCACATCGTGTGGTATTGTTAATACCTTTTTACAGAAGCTGTTTTAGATACTTTGTAGTTAACTGTTTCATTTTACTTTTTAATATATTTCAGGAATACAATTATATCGCCTGCATATTTCAAATGATACCTTGAAAGAACAAATTCAAGGGATATTCTGATTGTCTGTTTATCACTCAATATTACTTAATAAACTATAACTTGTTTTTGCTGCGTTACATTTCTCTTATATTTTAATTTTGCCAATGAGTGGTTTGGTGGTTCAGTGGTTAAGGTGTCTGACTAGAGATCGAAAGGTACCTGGTTCGCATCCTTGTCTCGGCGGGGATATTCATAGGCACTTAACCCGACCTTTACCTCTGCCATAGTTTGCTGTGTAATGTGAAGTACGCCAGAACGCACCGTGGTTCGTATTCCACGTTAACCTGTAGGACCAGGTTAGGCTAAGGCGGCTACGACATGGGCGGAATGCGCAGGTAATAGAAACCACGTCACCAGGTCATTACGACCACACGGAATTATTATATTATTTAGCCTCTTTTTATTCCTGAACATAATATTTTAATAGCCTATTTCAACATTTTCAAACCTATTTTGCACTGGAATAGAACCTGTTTTAGGCACCTAAAGTAAGATTTTTAGAACCTAAAAATCCGAGGTCTACTCCACCATATTCAATCAATGATCTGACCAACGTTCGCTCAACGTGCATCATACTTCTTGAATCTGCATTTCATTGGATATTAAGTGAATGTATTTTTCATGACTAATGCCCATCTGGGAGAATTTGTATTGAAAATTAACAAATCATCCGTTTGAACAGTGCTCATCAACAAAGTGGATGGAGTTTCATTTTTTTTTCTGTACATTCCTAAAGACATATCCACTGATCAGCGAGAACGTTATGACTACCTACCTACTATCGATATAAACCCGTCCAGGTGACGAAGAAACTGCTAGTCAGACACACTCACGGTGCATGTAGTATCAGTGAGCGTGCTATTCGTGTTTAGAATGGGTATGGCGCGCGATCTATCTGAATTCGACCGAGGGCAGATTGTGATGGCCCGAAGGCTCGACACGAGCATTTCGGAAACTGCATGACCTATCGAGTGTTCGAGAAATGCTGTGGTGAGTGTCTTCAACAAGTGGCGAAACCAAGATGAAACCACGTTCAGACGTCGAGGGGTTAGGTGGCCACCCCTCACTACAGATGTCAGGCGTCGTATACTGGGCAGACTGGTAAAACAGGACAGGTGGCGAACTAACATCAGACGTTAATACTGGGCGGAGTACAAGTGTGTTTTAACACACAGTACACCGAAAACTCCAAATGATGGGTCTCCGCAGCCAACGAAACATGCTTATGCCAGTGTTAACACCACGACATCGGCAACTACGACTGAAATGGGCGTTGGCGCAGTAGCAAAGCGTTGCATGGTCTGAAGAATTCCAATACCTTCTTCATCATGCCGATGGGAGGGAGCGAATCCGTCGTTTTCCACGGAAACAGCTTCTTGACACCTGTACTGCGGGACAGAGACAAGCTGGCGGCGGCTAAATTATGCTCTGAAGAACATTCATGTGGGCATCCATGGGTCCAGTGGAGCTCGTGTAAGGCACCATGACGGCTAATATGTATCGTACACTGGTTGTAGACCACGTACACCCCTTCATGATGACCATGTTTACCAACGGCAGTGGCATTTTTCAACGAGACAATGCGCCATGTCACAAGGCCAGGAATATTATGGAGTGGTTCGAGGAACAGAGTAGCGAGTTGCAATTGATCTGCTGGCCTCCCAACTCGCCAGATCTGAACCCGATCGAACACATCTGGGATGTGATTGAACGTGGCGTCAGAGCTCATCGCCTCCTTCCCCGGAATTACGGGAATTAGGTGCCTTGTGTGTGCAGATGTGGTGCCAACTCCCTCAAACGACCTACCAAGGCCTCGTTGCTTCCATGGCAAGACACGTCACCGCTGTTATCCGTACCAAACGCGGACATAACGGCTATGAGGTTGGTGGTCATAATGTTCTTGCTGATCGGTGTATGTATCCACGTCAAATTCCGGATTCGATCATATAGTTTGTCGGCAGTAATTAAATTCATTTTTGTGATTTTCCATGTTCAAAAGTCGGCAGGACATCAACTAATATAATATGATGCAATTACAATTTTTAATGTGGTTGCATCTCAATGTATCCATTAATTTACCTACACTGATCAGAAAGTAATTGGGCTGTAACTTTGAACCCTATTTGTCATCCCTACTTATTGGTCGGTAATACAATAGCATTTTTTCCAGTCCTATCCAGAATAAATCCAAATAACGTTTCAAGGTAAGGTAAAGTGCCGTATTCAATAACAACTGTATACAGGCCCTTCACTCTGTTTTAACTTTCTTAGTACCTTTGCAATATCCTAAATATTAATTTCATATTTTTAATCTGCTGTTTTCTACTTGCTTGGACAAGATCCTCCTTTGATTTACACCCTCACATTCCAATAGTCGTAGTCTCAATAGTCTCATCAAATTAGTTACTTAATATCTTTGCCCTTTTCAAATTCTCAGTAACTTCTTCTCCATCTGTATCTACAATTGTCTGAATACCTTCTTCATGTACCATTCAATATTCCCCTGCAGCCATAATAGTATTTAGAAAACCATACTTAGCTTCCCTTTTTGCTGCTATTAGTATCTTGTTTAGTTGTTTCAAGTGTTTGCCTTGCAGTCTCTTAACTCTTTTTCTCTTTTTCCTAGCTTCTTTACCCTCTTAACCTCCCTATTATGGTACAAAGGATCCGTACTTTACTTTATTTTCTGTATTCGAATTAGTTTCTCCTATTATTATCATCTCCTTGAATTGTTCCCACTTCAACTCCACTGCACTTGTGCTTTTCTTCCATATACTGAACCTTTCCTTGAAATATCTCTTTATTTCTGAAATTTTAGTACCATTATATAATACTTGGTACGTATTACCACCTTCCATTTTGCCCACTTGTTTACTGAACTGCTTTATGATAACTTATGTCTTTGGTGTTTGAGACCACCACCACGATATTACCAGGCTTTATTAGGAAGGAATGAAATGTGTTTGGTCACCTTGTGATCTGCTCTACCACTTGTGTGAACCCTCATTCCGTTTATATAATATTTGAAAATCTCTTTTCCCTTGTATTAGTAATCTTATTTTCATCTCAGTTAATATCTGATAAATGTAAATCTCCACCAATCAAGACCATTCTACGATCACCTCTAAACTCTAAATATGTATCTAGTTTTTCTCGAAGAACCTCGTCTTAATCTTTCTCTTTCAGGATATTTTCGTTTTACTTCCTAATACTAATTTTTCGAGATTCTCATGCCACTCTGCGTCTTAACGCCATACTGCATAAAAGGTATAATCGTTTGCCCCTGCATAGAATTATCTCCTTTAAATTCGTTCCGTACGCATTTCTTACTGCTAATGAGAACATTTCTTACACTTTACTAAATCACCTCAATTGTATACATACATTAACTCTCTAACAACCACTGCATACCAACTAGGTATGCCATTGTTATAATTTCGCGGAAAATTACTCTATGACGTCTGGTAGCTAATCGTTCTTGAAGATTCCTTTTCTTCTCTCTCTCTCTCTCTCTCTGTCTTTCTCTTTTCCTTCTTAGATAGCAATAAGGAGTTAGGTGTAAATCATTATTATCACATGTGTATATACATCTTCCAGCACAGCATTCCTCCTATTAATACTTCCGATTCTTCGTTGCGTCCTCGTCTCACAGGAGCGTCATCCCTTTTCCTGCTGGGAGCGTCCATAGCTACGTGCTCGGTCTAGGTCGGGGAGTGATTGGATGGAAAGCTACGCTGGGCAACGTGGGGGGAGAGGGGTTTCTGAGCCAGGCCATGTAGCTTCCATTCATCTTATTTGTCATGGTTAGAATAAGGTACAGAACACACAACAGCATGTGAGTATTAATTTCTGAACAGTATAAAATGTCTTCTGGAATCAGTAGGAAAAAATGCTACGTGCTACGCGGGAGGGGGAGGGGGGAAGAGGCAAAAGCCAGGGGGGTTCACAGGAGGCCAAAATGGTTTATGGACGCTCCCTATACTATACCAGGCCACCTAATCTACTTCGGGTACTCATTGTCAATGCTATTTCGTCACCCCGTCGCTCGCCGCTATTTCTGTCGTAGCTTCCCCATATTCCCATTCCGTGCACAACTCGTATTTGTGTCTGACTCAGGTTTCCCCTCTTACCCTCATCTCATGCCTCCTTTGGCGACTTCAGTTTCTATTATTCATATTTCCTCATCATCCTATAATTTCCAGTCTTATAGTGGACTTTCGCTTCTACCCATCAGGTTTCTTTACGAACCCACGTGCATCCTCGCAGCTTTTGGCTGAATTTCTTCCATTCCCATCTACTTACATAACTACAACTTCAATTTCACGAACTTCCTCCCTCGGAAGAATGATGTGGAATATTTCTAATAATGCATCTCATTACGACCTCCCTATCTGCAAAGACTCACTTCTGAATCCCCTTAACTTATTGCTTCTTATTCATACTTAATCTTCACTTTCTCCATTGGTCAACTCTTCTATCTGCAGTGACTTCTTATTTCCACACATGTTTACATGTATTATTTCTAAATGCCTCTGTATAACAATTTTCCCGCTCGGGTTTACCTCTTTCATGACGGAATACAGTTGGTTTAGACTTTTCTCTCACTGACTACTAGCTTCCGCGAACTATCCACCTGTCTACCAAAATTCACTTTTATAATTTCCTTATAGAGTATGACATTTATTTTTTAACTTCCCTATCGCGAAATTCACTGCTAATTTTCCTCTACCATCGACTACAATCCCTTCGTTACTTACCGAAAACGCAATCAAAGAGTCTTCAACGTATCACATAGATTACTTCTTGATTCCTCCTTATAAGTTTCTCTTTCCATCTAACATCATATTATTAAAGGTATTTTACCTCTACACGTCTTACGAGCAATACTTCTAGAATTTTTCATATAATTAATTATCTGTCATATCTGTCGACTCTAGTAACACCCATCCAGAAATTTTTAAGGTGTAGAATGGGTGTTACTGGTACGGACAGAATAAAGAATGAAACGATTATACACACCTTAAAAGAGTAACCCTTACAGGAAATGATAGAGAAGGCCGGACTTAGATGTTATGGTAATGAAAAGAGAATGGAGAAGCAGAGAATTCCAAGAAAAGTCCACGAAATTACGATGCATAGTAAAAGACTTGGAGGGGGACCAAGGGATGGATGGCTGAATGAGTGGAGGAGTGTGTACGGAAGAGAAGAGAGGAATGCATCAGGTGGTGGGAAGAAAGAAGAAAATGGAGAGGCTTGTACACCAGACAGACCCGGCCGGTGGCTGGAAGATTACCTCGGTTCCTCTGCGTCTTTTAGTTCCTTCACGAGAAGATTAAAAATTAAAAAAAAAAAGACGGTAACGGCAAACCCAAAGCCTGGGAAACAGGAAAATATTTAAGTTATAAATATAAATGGCGGAGAAGCCAAGCCGAAGAAGGCAGTAATGGAGAGCGAAAGGACGGCTGTAAGGGGTGGAGGAGGCCGACCAAAAAAAAAAAAAAGTTCTATAAGTCATTTTAATACAGCCATGTTTATTCACTTTTCTGGACTACTACGTTATTGCTAATCTCATTTAATATATGCATACGCAGTTTTGAGTTCCAACTGCAAAATATCACTTAATCTAACGTCTTCTTACCATATAATTTGCAGTGGCTAACACTATCATCATGCTTGTACAATTCGCATTGTGCGGCTATATGCCGAATTTTTGTGCACTATTACAAACGTCTCTTAACTGTTACAGGAGACGACTATTAATCCTGAATGTAAATCCCTTATACGTAATTCCCCAATCAGAGTTAAATCACTCGTGCCCCTAGAGCCTACAACATGCGGCACTTCGTGTTTCCCGAACACCTCTGAGATTTATTTACTAATAAATGTTTTGCGACATCCACGTGTAGG